>JACONP010000027.1:0-47285 GCA_016624345.1 Platycodon grandiflorus | reverse complement strand
AGAGAGAAGAAAATGCCAAAAAGAGAGAATGAGTTTTGTACCATTTTGGTACCTTTCGATGTCATGTTGCTCCCTATTTATAGGGGAATTTGATAATCAATTGTAGAGTTTGTTACAATCACGTTAGGAAATCTTTCTATAAGGGGTAGTGAGCCGAGATGGCAAAGTGACAACATCGTGTCTATTCATGGTGTTCCGCCGCTCTAAGGAAGAGTCCGGACCGAGCATTTTTGGAATGCCCGCTCCTAGAAGATGTCCAATTATAAAGAACTTTTGCCCTTGATATGGATTTTGTGTAGTTCAGATGATTTAAAACCGATTGAAGTTGAAATTTAAACACACTTTTTGAAGTTAAAAAAGACTCGGAAAAAGGATGTCGAGCGAGGCTTAGGGGGCAATGATGATGAAGATTTTGACCCAAAACACAAGGATGCCCACTCTAGGAATCGCGGAGAAGATGAAATTAGGTAGGGGAATTTGTAGCAACTAGAAATGCACTCCTGCGATGCACGGGGTTTATATCGATATAAATAAAATAATTAAAATTTTAAATGTTAATAAATTAAACAAATAATTATATAATGTAGACATTATAAGTTTGATTTATAAAAATTAAAACGTAAAAATTAAGAAAAATTAATATTAATAATCTAAAATGACATAAATTAAAAAAGGAGAAATTGCTGGCCGGTCCACTTTTCCAAACTTTTTTTCTCTCCAGTACACCCTTTTTTTTTTAACCGCTAAAAGGCATTTTGAAAATTTTCTTCCTAACATACTCTCAACAACATCGTTGCTTCAGATTTGAGATTCAAATTGATGTATAAATGATTTCATGTTGTTAATATAGTCTTTCCTCATGTTTTGGTATCAATTTTCATGCATAAAACACGAATTTGATCAAATTCAAATTTTTTGAGTTCATCCCATTTTTCATTGTTCTTGAGCTGTTTTGGCCACTTAAATCTCTGTTTTATGCTTTAAATTTGTTTAAAATCTATCTCATATTATTATCCTAACTTAGTACTATATTTGTGCATAATTTTTCTACCAAAAAATACTATTTTTGAGCTTCAAATCAAGCTTGACAGTATTCTGGTAAACGAAAATTAAGTTCCCTAAAGCGCTCGATGATCGCGATGCACCAATTGTTGCATCGCGATGAATGATGTCTGTATCGCGATGCTTGATTTCTGCATCTCGATCTCTGATTTATGCATGCGATCTCTAATTAATGCATCGCGATGGTTTTTTAAACGTTTGTAATTATTGTAATTTTTGGAATTTTGTAATTTTTGTGTATATATATATATATATATATATATATATGATGAGTACACAAGTCTTGTAATTTTGTAATTTTTGAATGAAATTTGAATTCTGAAGGTGGTTCTGACCCACATGTAATTTTGTAAAGAATCGCGATGCATGATTTCTGAATCGCGATGTATGGTTTCTAAATCGCGATGCATGATGTCTGCATCGCGATGAATGATGTCTGTATCGCGATGAATGATGTCTGCATCGTGATGATCAATGATGATAAACATGTAATTTTGTAAAGAATCGCGATGCATGATTTCTGAATCGCGATGCATGGTTTCTGAATCGCGATGCATGATGTGTGCATCGCGATGAATGCTGTCTATATCGCGATGAATGATGTCTACATCGCGATGATCGATGATGATGGACATCGCGATGATCTTTTTGGGACATCGCGATGCAAAGAGTTGATTTGCGCATGTTTTTGTTTCATTAATGGTATAATCGTCTTTTCGCCCAAAAATGCATTTTTCAGCTTTTAAAAGATGATCGGACCGGAGCGATTACAAACTTTTAAAAAGGACCGCCCGTAATTCACCCATTAAAAAATTATATTACATTCTCAACTAATTATGGGCCAATGAAAATGGCCCAAAGAACAAATGGTGAGTCCAAAATATTTCACAATTGCATCTTTAAAAAAAAAATTTTGTTGAATTACAGGCCGGTATCCTTTTTAAACATTTGTAATCGTTCCAGTCCACTCATCTTTTTTAAAAATCTGAAAAAGGCATTTTTTTGGCGAAAAGACGATTATGTCATTAATGAACGAAAAACACGCGCGCATCAGTAAATTAAGGCATCGCGATACGTAATCCAAGGCATCGCGTGGGTTAATCATCGTGATGAGCAATCAAAGCATCGTGATGAGCAACAAAGGCATTGCGATGAGTAACCAAGGCATCGCGATGAGCAACCAAGGCATCGCGATGAGCAACTAAGGCACCGTTTGAATTTCAACCGGGAGGAGACTTGATTTTCATTTACCTTTTAGGGCGTTGTCCCCGACCCCCACAAGGGACGCCGTCCCTCAACCCCGACCCAGTGTCGATCCTGCGTGCGTTCAAAGATAATGCGATTGGCAAATTAAAGGCATCCCGATGCCGCCCCTATTTCCCTAAAATATATATATATATATATATATATAATATCAAAATCTATCAAAATAAAATGATTGTTTTTGTAATAACCTGAACTTGTTATGCTTTAGATGCTTACATTGTTTTGTGTTAATCATACTCAACATGTGTGTTTGATTTCTTGAATAATATGTTCCATATGGTTTTGCCTTAATTCACATACATTTAATGATGCTAGGACGGTATACATGTTAATGCATTAGCTTAGTATAAGCCCTTGTGATTACTCTTAAGTTTGAGGTGATTGTTGTTGGCATTGTTACATGTTGTTTAGAATGAGCTTTGGGTGTATTTCAAACTTGAATTGAAGTTGGTATCACCTTAGGGTGACTTGGATACATTGTAGGATCACTTTGATATGTTTAGAGGCCATTTTGACTTGAACCAGACCCTATGCAGCCGCATGATGCGAGCTTGCCCAAAACCTAAACATTCTAGATTCCATGCGGCCGCATGAAGCGCCCGCATAGAAACCCAAGCGCCCGCATGAAGTGCCTGCATGACAACCTAGGCGCCCGCATGATGCAAAGCCACTTCCTCGCACAAACTCTCGGATTGTAAGCGGTCGCGCAGGCGACCGCATGGTGCGGCCGCATAGCGACGGATTCTGCTATTTTTGTTGACTGAATTTTTAAGTTGTTTGACCCTCCAAAGTTGATCCTATGGCTGAGATTTAAACCTGGCTTTGACTTTTTGACCAGTATATATACTCTCCACCCTTGTGAGAGACAAAAGAACACTTCATTTCTCACTAAACTCTTCCATGGTAGCTTAGAGGAATTGTGTGGGAGACAAAGGTGTGTTTAGTGTGTGTGTGCATCATATCTCCCTATCCAACCATCCAAATTGTGATCAAAGACCATCAAAGTGTAGAGGCTGACTTGGAGACCAACTTAGGAGACTTGAATTTGCATTTCCTTGGTTTGATTTCCATCTTACATGTAAGTTACTAACCCCCCTTTTGTATGCTTAGAAACTATTGCATAATTGTTCTTAATTTTACATGCATGACTTGAATACATGGTGTTTTCATGTTTAAATGATATGTTGAGATATATAACATGTCTATGTGTTAAGTTATGGAGTTGGATGATGTTGCATGTTAGTTTTAAGAGCTCAACTATGGGATTGTACTAATGAACATGTTAGAAGACCTTTAAATGGTGAAAATTACATATAGCAATTATACCCAAATTTTATGAACTTAATGAATTGACACCAAAAATGGATTTTTGGGAAGATTATAATTCTCCAAATCACTAGTTAAATTACTACGAAAATTAGGGTTCATTTGACATGGAATATGGTCCTCCGAGTATTTGATACTGGCATGTTAAAGACTTGTAAAGTAGCTCTAAAGTTGTGTTTTGTGACTTTGAACAATATGTTTGATGATTATGTGTGTTGTAGAAAAATATAACCTACATGATGTTTGTCAAGTTCATTACTTTTGAACTTGACGGTTATTTACATAAGTTGAGTAAGTTTACCTACTTGTGTGTTTTGTAAGTCCAATTGGCGTCGTTGTTGTTAATGTCATGGTGGGACGACCTATAGCCTTTACGAATGAGATTCGTGATCGCTATAAGTCGCCGCACGGATTGCACACACCCCTCTTCATTGGCCACGCTGAGAAGTAGCCCCACTGTTATAGCAATACGCATGACTTTGGCTTGCTAGGTTGAACTCGATGGGATTGTGTCGGGGACGTCGATACTATGTACACGAGTATCGAGGCACTATTGGTTGTTTGTGTATTGCAGGAGCTATACAAGGTTGAAGAAAGAGATATGATATCCTTCTCTAACATGGTTTATTTATAAGCACTTATGTGTTAACCAAAGTGCTATGTGAGTTGAATGAATTGTATATCAAGTATGATGATATATGTTTTTTATTTTTTTTATTTTTAGGGAAACAGGGACGGCACCGCTAAATTTTGTTAAAAAGAAAGAATACAAACATGAGGGGACAACCATCCTGGCCCTTATAAATGGGAGGACAAAGGAGCCTAACCTCTAAAAGGAAATACAAAACATCAACGCTGCCTATAATTATAAAATCCATAAGCATCTTGGTGAAAAGCATGCGAACACTCCGGGAAGCCGATCTATACTCTCAAACCGATCGTAACCCCGAGATACATGCGCATGAGCCGCCAACTGCTCGCTACCTGATTTTTCTCCCTATAGACATGATAAATATTGTACCTCAAGCAACCTCCTACATTGCCTTAACTCATATTCATACATCCAAGGATATCCACAACACTGAGTTAAAACTCTAACTGCCACATTTGAGTCTGTCTCTACCAAAACTGTATTAAGGGCTGAGAATGACATAAAATCAAACCATCCCTCAAAGCCAAAATCTCGCCCTCATATTAGTCCCGGCCCATAGAAATTAGCAAAAGCCTTGATAAAATTACCATTACTATCACGAATTACACCACCTCCTGTACTAACTCCATTAATCACCGAACCATCTATGTTAAGCTTGAAAGAAGAAGCAGGCGGGGGATCCCATTTTAGCCATAAACCCCTACGAAGCCTTGGGGACAAGACAGTGAGGCGTAACTGCTGTAAACCAAGAATACCCATCCTATTGGACTGAGACTTCGGTTTAAAAACACAAAACATATCTGTGAGATGTCTAGAAACATGTTGATATATATCCTCCATCCGCATAGCAACATTCTCAAAGATAGATTTACGCCGAGCTTTCCAAATCTCCCAACAAGTGAACATAAAAATACCCAGATAACAAGCACCAACTTAAGTCTGAATCGACCCATCCTCACCCCAAACAGACCATAAATGAGCAAGAGAATCGTACCTCCATACCTTTTGAAAAGGGTTCGCAAAAATTCGCCATAGAAGCATAGCCACCTCCGAATGAAGAAAAAGATGCTCCATAGATTCCTCTTGAGGGGTCAAAGAGCAACAAACACATTTCGAAGCCATAAAGACTCTCTTTTTACGCACATTAAGATCAACTGGGAGGCCACCATGCAAAAATTTCCAAATAAAAACACTGATCCGAGGAGGTAACCAAGGCTGCCATATTTTCCTCCCCCAAGGAACTGAGGGCCTATGCTGCCGAATGAGGTTCCAAAATTTCGACACTTCAAAATCGCCCGATTTAGACAACGAAAAAACCATTTTATCAGCCTGATTCTGATCCAGCTGAATCCTCTTAATCGCCTGATGATGGTCAAACTCTATAAGCAGCAAGAACTGATCAAGATGAGGAAGGGCATCTTTCACCAAAAGATTTGCATCAATTGGCCTAGGAGCATTCAGAAGAGCACCGCACCAATTGTCACACCAAAAAGACATCTCCGCCTTCCCTACAATCCATTGGACACACTGCTGGAAAATTGGAAGTTGTTGCATCACTGCCTTCCATATGTGAGATGCCGAAATTGGGGTGACAAAATTATTAATAGTACCATATTTACTACAAGCAAACTGAGCCCATAAACTCTTACCCTGAAGGGTGCTCCAAGCCAGCTTAGCATGCATTGAGTCCATGACTTGACTTATAGATCGAATACCCAAACCACCTTCCGAGCAAGGGCGACAAACCTTATCCCAAGAAACCCAATGAGCTCTTTGCTTTCCCGCATTATCCCATAGAAAATTAGCCAAATGAGATTCAATACGCCGAATGACAGATCTGGGAACTTTAATCGCTGCAATAGAATAAATGGAAATGCTACTCAACACAGACTTAAGAAGAGTTATCTTCCCTCCAAGAGAAAGCAACTTCGCCTTCCAACCATCGATCTTTCGGACAATCTTATGCTCAAGATCTTCAAAATATTGTCTTTTGATTCTGCCTGTGAAAAGAGGTATCCCTAAATAGCGCATAGGAAAGCTTTGATGGGAGCATCCAGACCACACACTAATCTGCGAAGCTTTCCTCCGAGAACATTTTGATGAGACAAAGAAACCTCTCTTCTCCAAATTTATAAGCTGACCTGAAGCAGATTCATATCAAGTAATTACTTTCCTTAAAGCCAGGATAGATCTCTTCGAAGCATTCCAGAATAAGAGCATATCATCAGCATATAACAGATAGGAAATTACAATACCCCCACGCCCATGAGTAAAAGGCCGAATCTGACCATTCGCTAAAGCTTTGTTGATGTTACGAGACAAGACTTCTTGAGCCTAAATAAAAAGCAGAGGAGACAAAGGATCCCCTTGCCTAACCCCTCGAGAAGACTTAAAAAAGCCAAAGGTCTCACCATTAACCTGCATAGAATACCAGATATTATCTAATAACCTCTTTAGTAAATCGCAAAACCCTTCACTGAAACCAAAGGCCTTCAAAGCAAGAAAAAGGAAGTCCCATTCCAAACGATCATAAGCTTTGGACATATCCAGTTTAAAAACCACATTACCTCCTCGAGCATTACTATTAATACAATGGACCAGTTCATGAGCAAGGACAATATTTTCCTGGATGCTTCTACCCCTTACAAACCCAGCCTGTTTTGGAGAAATAATATTCGGAAGAAGACTCGCCAAATGATTAGCAAGAATTTTGGATAGAATCTTACTTGAAAAATTGCAGAGACTTATCGGACGTAGATCACCGAGACTCGTTGGGTTCTCAACCTTAGGAATTAAAATTAGAGTAGTAGCTGTAATGCCTTTCGGAAGATTGCTACCCATAAAAAACTCACGAACCGCAGCGATAACATCTTCTTTAATCACATCCCAACACCCCTGATAAAACCAAGCTATAAATCCATCAGCCCCTGGAGCACTATCCGGATTTAAACCTTTGACTGCATCCCATATCTCGGCCTCCATAGGACTACACACAAGTCTATCATTATCACATGCCCGGACACACGGGATAATACCACTATAAACCGTTGCAGAATATCATTACTGACCGAACAAGGTTCTGAAGTAATGAACAATATTCCCAATCTGCAGAATGTGCACTAGCTCCCATCCGAGTTCCCGATTTTAATAGCATTCCGACGGCTCGATCACGGATACTAGCATGGAAAAACTGTTGTTTCTCTCACCCTCGTAAGCCACAACCGCCTTGATTTCGTTGGAGTAACTCAAAGATCCCACTTCAAGAACCGACAAAGATCTTGCTTCACATTCCGTAATCGAGCTGCCTTATCATCATCCCAACCTTGTTGTAGATCAAAATCAAGCCTAAGGATAGCATCTTGATGAGCCGTAATCTTCCTATGGACATGCCCAAAAACATTCCAATTACAATGTTTTAATTCTCTCCGCAATGATGAAGCTTTTTATGCAAGACATCCAACGCACCACCACTAACGGCCTATGCCATTACTCATGAACAAATTCGAAAATTGGGGTGATCCAACCACATACGTTGAAAACGAAACAAACCTTTTGGCTTTGGGAAGATTGGAAATTCTAGAAGCAAGGGGAATGATCGACGTAAGCTCGCTCAAATGTTTCACCGAAAACTTGGATTCAAAGCCTTTTAGAAACCATTCACTAAGACCCGTCCAAACGTTGCCATATTCTAGCATTACCTTCCCGATTATTACACCATGTATAAATCGCCTTCAAAACCCGCATCATCCAAACCACTGTTGTTGACAGTTCACAAAATCATCTATGCTGCCATAGTCGCATGCTAAACCCCTAACTTTTCTAAAGAATGAGCTATTACATTGAAGTCACCCCAACTATCCAAGGCTCACCGAATTGAGAGGACATACTCATAATATCTCTCCATAGACCCTGTCTTTCTCCCCGCAAAGATTTTGCATACACAAAGGTAGCCATCACGTTAAAGAATCCCCAAAAGCTATATGAACAAGAATTTGTTGATCCTAAGCCGAAACAAAACCACCTCAATACCATCCTTCCACATCACCAAATATGATAGTTAAGGATTTTGATGTAAACTATTATTAAACTTTAACTTCTTTGAAATTTTCTTTAACCTTTCCCCACGATTTTTGGTTCCATAATAACATATAAACTAATATTATGTTGTGACGAGAGAGTCTTAACATACTCTCTAGTTTCTTTATACGTGATACCTCTAGCATTCCAAATTAAAACAGCCATAAGGAAACAACTTACAGAGCTGAATCTTGAGCCTTTGTCATGGCCCTAGTAGTACGTTTATTTGCCTTCAACAGCTTAGCATCTAGCCTCTTTTGTAAAAATTTCTTAAACTCTGGACGAATAGATTGATCATCATTATCACTGACAGATCGAGTACCTATCCCGATCTTTGTATCACCAAAATCTCCATCCACAACTGAGTTTGCTTTCTTACCCCTTATGATATTCGGCAGCATTTCAGACTCCCAAATGTCATCCATTCCAAAGAAGAGTTTTAAAAGGGTTGCTACACAAAATACTCTCCTCAGAACCATCCTTTAACTTAAACATATCAGTCTCTGGCTTTGTATGAACGGCAGTACATGGCCTTTTAGGAGGAGTACCATTAAGCCCATGATCATCCTGCATTGGACATTCCATATCCCCATCCGATCCATGCACCCCTTTCTTTGTGAGATCATCATAGACCTCTATAATCTCTACCCCTCCTGATGTATCCCCCGCCTTGGATTGCTCATTCATTGCATTCATGCTAGGTACCTCAGTACCCAAAACCACCTTGGCTGTAATGTCTTCCTCTTTTTCTTTTCCAACCCTAGTACTGCCAACATCAATTACCTCAATGCCTTTGGTAACACCGTTTTCATCTTTTGTATTCGATCCCGATCCCTTTTCAGTGACCACACCTTTGGTACGAGGAACCCATTTATTGTTCATATTGGGATTGACCACTTTTAAATCCCATGGTGGATCCTCAATGCATGTTCCATCATCAACCCGTATCGGGCCCTTGAAGCCTACCCTCTTCTTCCTACAATCATCCGATACATGCCCTAACAAACCACAATTACCACAGTAAGCAATATTGCCCTCAAATTCCAAAGATTGCCAAAAACCATGTTCCTTTAATGTACCAATCCACACCCTGGACGGTAGTGGTTTAGAAACATCAATCTCCAAACAAATACGAGCGTACATTGGATGTGATAGGGCTAAAGTGCGATCATCCGCACGTAAAAACCTTCCTACGACCTTACCAATCCGTTGAAGAGAAGAAGGATTAAAATAGGTTAAAGGTACCTGATGCAACCGAACCCAAACTGCCACATAGGGACTATCTTTTTTGAAGGCAAAATCAGAAGACCATCAAAAAAGACGATACAAACACATATATGTTGTGTTGTGGTATATAAATGTTAATACCATGTTATGTTTATTGCTTGAGCATCATGCCATGCCATGTAGTTGCATTAGTAACTTATCGTGTCATTATGACTCACCCCGTTATGTGTTTAATTGTTTTCCTTAGATCCAAGCCAACCCGGAAGTTCACGGTGAGGTTGAGAAGAGTTCGTTAGCTTGCGAGTCGTCCACGTTTGGGAGTTCAAGAATCTTAACCTTGATAGTTGTTTTCATTTTGGTAAGTACGACGGATATGTAAAGTTATGTAAACTTTACTTGGGTAGTATTTGTTGTGTTGTAAACAAATATTCTTTTGGTAACCGACACTTGTATGTCGTGCTCTTGTACAGTTTCCTCTTTAAACAGTTTCTCTACCGAGCATGTTGTAGCTCGTGGTAATGTTTTGTTCCGGCATGTTGTGGCCAATGTTGTTGTAATAGTTGTCTTTCCCGAGTTGTAAACTCGTGGTTGTTACTAGTTGTTTTTCGGCTTTGTTATCGCCGAAGATTGTTTCATACTTGCGTTAATCGGGTTATCGGTTGTGTTTTGTCGTGAGTACGGGTGGTTACACCACGTGCTCTTCTTGTTGTTATGATGTTTTGGCGACTCGACCTTGGGATTTCGTATAGAGATCCGGGTTGGGGCGTCACAGTTGGTATCAGAGCTTATGTTAGCTATTCGCCAGGATAGGTTCCATGGCCTAGGTGGGTATGGTGTTTATTTCTGAGATTTTAACGTCGAGTGTTATGTGTAGGTTAAAATGGTGCGGACTAGGTTCGGAGCGAGTACCGCCGGGTTGGTACGAGTGCCGGCGGGAATGATGGGAGAGATGAAGATGTGAATCGGCCACCTAATGTCCCTCCCGAACCGAACCAGAGAACCGTAATGCAAACATGGCGCTTATGATGGGAAGGATGATGGAACTAATGAATCGATGACCGAACGCTTGAATGGGGAGCAACGACTACACCGGAGGTTGAAGCTCCACATCCGGAAGTTGAGATACCACAACCCGAGGTGAGGCCTAGAAATCATACTACAACACCGGAGCATTTCTTGAAGATGAAACCACGTACCTTTCTTGGGAGCCGGATGCCACAAAGGCTAAATTGTGGATTGAACATATAATCAAGATATTTGCAGCTTTGGGTTGTAACGATGATGAAAAAGTCAACCTAGCTGCGTTTAAACCTGGAGGGCTGAGCATTGGTGGCGGTACTACGGGGAGCGGGACTTGCAGGAGAACCTCACGCTTAACCCAATTTCTTGAGGGAATTCAAGGCACAGTATATTCCGGGTTCGTGAAATGAGAGAAAGAGAATTCTATGACCTAAAGCAGGGCAGTATGACAGTGGCACAATACTCGGCCAAGTTCACAGAATTTGCTCGATATTGTAGTCACTTGGTTCCTGCGGAGGGAAAAAAGGCTCAGAAGTTCATCAAAGGCCTGAAACAGTATAGGAAACAGTTGTTATCTTTGCACTTGCGATTATAGGAGTGTTGTGGATCGAGCTTATGGTATTAAAAGCGATATAGAGGAACACCGGGAGAAATTTGAATAACCCTCCATAGGCATCATAGAACCGGGGATGAGGACAGGGTTCCGTAGCCGATACAACGGTGGAAACAACAACCGCAGGGAAATCGAGAAGAGGACAATCCGATGGACAGCAGGGACAACAATCTGGTGGGAGGAGTAATAGTACCGCATCTGTCCAGGGTCCACGGGGTACACCGCAGATTTGTAGTATTTGTTCAAGACCAAGACACTCAGAAGATAAGTGTTGGAATAGAGTAGCTGGGCAATGCTATAATTGTAAGGAAATGGGTCACATAAAGAGGAACTGTCCTAAGTTGAAGGATAATCAGGATGGGAGCACTAGTGTACAATCTAGCGGGACTAAGAAGGATAACGACGGTAGACCTAAGGTCCAGGGTCGTGTGTTTGCGCTTGATCAGCGCGGTGTGCCAGAGTCTACGTCAGTCATAGGAGGTAGCCTTTCTGTCTTCAGTAGTAGAGCTCAAATTCTTATAGATCCTGGCTCATCGCATTCATATGTTGCATCCCATTTTGTGAACAACTTGTGTGTGTTGCCTCGCCTTTGTCGTTTGTGCTTGAGGTGTCTACCCGTTGGGGAACATATGTTGGCTTCGGATGTGTACCGAGCTTGTGATATACTTGTAGGTGATCACACTTTGCATGCTGATTTGGTAGTGTTACCCATACCTGATTTTGATGTGATACTTGGCATGGATTGGTTATGTGCATATCATGCTTTAGTAGATTGTCATAGAAAGAAAGTTACTTTTTCTATGCCGGGTGTGCCTGAATTTGTGTTTGTGGGTGATGCTGTTAAGAGTGGTTTGCATGTTATATCTGCTTTAAAAGCTAGGAAATTGTTATCACATGGTTGTGCGGGGTATTTGGCATGTATGGTTGATAGGAGTATTGCTACCCCAAAATTGGAAGAAGTCCTTGTGGTTTGTGAATTTTCCGATGTATTCTCTACTGATTATGCATTGCCTCCGATAGAGAAATTGAGTTTTGTATTGAATTGTTGGGGACTACCCCAATTTCTAAAGCTCCGTATAGAATGACACCGCCAGAGTTGAAAGAATTGAAAGAACAGTTGCAAGAATTGCTTGACAGGGAGTTTATTAAACCGAGTGTATCACCGTGGGGTGCGCCAGTGTTGTTTGTTAGAAAAAAAGATGGTACCTTGAGATTGTGTATCGATTACGTGCAATTGAATCGTAACAATCAAGAACAAGTATCCTCTACCTCACATTGATGATTTGTTCGATCGATTCTGGGTCGATGGTGTATTCTAAGCTAGACTTGAGAAGTGGTTACCACCAGTTGAAGGTGTGAGTGAAGATGTTCCTAAAACAGGCTTTTCGCACAAGGTATGGTCATTATGAATTTGTGGTTATGCCATTCGGGTTGACAAATGCACCGGCAGTATTCATGGACATGATGAATCGGGTGTTCCATGAGTATTTGGATTGTTTTGTGGTAGTGTTCATCGACGATATTCTTGTGTATTCTAAATCTCGGGAAGAACATGCGCAACATTTGAGGTTGGTACTATCGGTCCTTCGGGAGAAGAAATTTTTTGCCAAGTTTAGCAAATGTGCTTTCTGGCTCGAAGAGGTTTCCTTTCTAGGACATGTTGTCTCAAAAGATGGGATAGTGGTGGATCCGTCAAAGGTAGAAGCGGTGATGAATTGGAAGAGACCAACTTGTGGCGAAATCCGAAGTTTCTTGGGTTTAGCGGGTTACTATCGGAGGTTCATTGAAGGGTTTTCAAAGATAGCTACTCATATGACAAACTTAACTAAGAAGACAACACCGTTTGTTTGGGATGATAAGTGCGAGAACAATTTTCAAGAGTTGAAGCGACGATTGACAACGGCTCCTGTATTGACATTACCGAACGGCGGGGATAACTTCATGATTTATAGCGATGCATCCAAGGAAGGTTTGGGATGTGTGCTTATGAAAAATGGGAAAGTTATAGCGTATTCTTCGAGAAAACTAAAGGATGCGGAACGAAACTATCCTATCCATGATCTAGAATTGGCGGCAATTATGTTTGCGTTGAACAAATGGAAATATTACCTTTACGAGGAAAAATTCGAGGTCTTCACGGAACATAAGAGCTTAAAGTACCTTTTCTCGCAAAAGGAGTTAAACATGAGACAGCGCCGATGGATGGAAAAGTTAAAGGATCACAATTGTACGATTCTTTACCACCCGGGAAAGGCGAACGTAGTCGCTGATGCTTTGAGTAGGAAAGTGTACATGTCATGTATGATGGTTCGTGAATGGAAGACATTGGAGGACTTGAGGGATTGGAGCCCTAGGGAGACGGAGCGTGGTGTGATCTTTGCGAATATCCGGGCTACTCCAATTTTGTTACAACAGATTAAGGAAGCTCAGGTTAGTGACCCGGAATTTGAGCAGTTGATGGGACAGCTGAATGAAGGTAAGACACTTGACTTTGCAATGAACAGGGATGGTATCTTGACCTTTAGAGGGAGAGTTTGTGTTTCGTCTGATGAAACGGTAAAACGGCAAGTACTTGATGAAGCTCACAAGGCTACGTATACAATACATCCGGGAAGTACAAAAATGTATAGAGATTTGAAGAAACAGTTTTGGTGGAATGGTATGAAGCGAGAAATAACAGAGTATGTGTCCAGATGCTTGACATGTCAACAAGTGAAGGCTGAACATCAAAGACCGGGGTTTTACAACCGTTGGAGATTCGGAATGGAAATGGGAACACATAACAATGGATTTTGTCACCGGATTACCACGTACTCGTCGGGGTTTCGATGCTGTTTGGGTTGTTGTGGATAGGCTAACTAAATCAGCTCATTTTATACCTATGGCGATGACCTACTCTTTGAATCAGTTGGCGGCATTGTACATTCAAGAAATAGTTAGACTTCATGGAGTATCGGTTAGTGTTGTGTCAGATCGGGACCCAAGGTTTACATCGAGATTTTAGGGAGCATTGCAAGAGGCTATGGGGACGAAGTTGAACTTTAGCACGGATTTTCACCCTCAATCGGATGGGCAATCGGAAAGACTAATTCAAGTACTCGAAGATATGCCACATGCGTGTGCAGTAGATTTTAAGGGAAGTTGGGATTCACACTTACCTTTAGCGGAGTTTGCTTACAATAACGGCTTCCGGTGAGCATCGAGATGGCACCGTACGAAGCACTATATGGGCGGAAATGTAGATCGCCGATTTGTTGGGATGAAGTCGGTGAGGCAAAAATTTGGGGTTCGAATTGGTACAACAATCGGTGGAAAGTGTGAGGATAATTCGGGATAGATTACTTTTTTTTTTTTTAAGGAAACAGGGGCGGCACCCTGCTAAAATTTATTAGATAAAAAGAAGGATACAAACTTGAGGGGGACAACCAGCCTGGCCCTTATAAAATGGGAGGGCAAAGGAGCCTGACCTCGAAAAGGAAATACAATCACAACCAAAGCTAAAAAACAAATTATGAAATTCTAAGCCTAGAGGTCCCTTGGGCGTCCAAAATGACATTTCCACGAATCAAACGAGGGAGGGAAGCCATAGAAGAAAAATAAGTCGTCTCCCGAATCCATGGCAAGATTGGCAAAGCCATCGCCTACCGAATTCACTTCACGGAAACAATGACGAAAAATAAAGTTGCCCATCTTTTGTATGGCAAGAATACCACGAATATAATAGCAACAATGCCAAGGAGGAGTGTGATCTTTAGTAAGGCAGCCATAGAGAAATTGAGAGTCCATTTCAATTATAGAGTTGTGAAAATTCTTCGAAACAAGCCAGCTAATACCTTGAAATAAAGCTTTAACTTCGGCCATAGTATTGGAACATACCCCGAAACTAGAAGAGAAGCCAAACAGGAATCTCCCAAAAGAGTCTCGAATAACCCCTCCTCCACCCCCATACCAGATTGCCACAACAACCACCATCCATATTTAATTTCACAACGCCGAAGGAGGGGGAATCCAAGATACAAAGACGAATAGTGGCCTTCTTAGGCTTAGAGTAATTTAAGCGACTGCGACCATCTCGACACATTGAAGTTAGCGGCTTTAAGGATGAAATAGAGCTCACTTTGAATCTTAACGATAATAGCCTGAGCATTAGGGATGATGCCTTCAAAAACCGCTTTATTTCTAGCAATCCAAAGTTGCCAAAGGATGAGGGAAGGAAGAAGAGTAAAAATCTCCAACTTAGAGTGAGTCCACCAATTCATACATCTTTGATTAATATCATGACCCCTTTTAGCCAATCCAAGAAAATTATGGAAATGGGACCAAACTTCCTCCGTAAGAGGACTAGCAATGAAAACATGGAGGAAAGTTTCTGTTTCCCAATTATTGGAGCAGCAGCAGCAGCGAGAGACCAAATGAACCCCTTTCTTTGTAAGGGCTTCATCAATAGGCAAACGGTGGCGCAATAATCTCCACATAAAGAAGCAAATATTGCGAGGAAGAAGCTTGTGCCAGACGAACTTGTCTGACAGCAGAGAAGCACCAGCGGCATCCAAGGAATTGATGACAGATTTAATAGAAAATTTGCCATTAGCGAAAGCTGTCCAACGAGGCCGATCAGCACTGTCAATGAGCTCAATATTTTGATCGATAATAGCTTGGGACACACCTGGAAGAAGGCAGCTAAGAGCGATCGGATTAAGCTGGGAAGAAGCACTGAACAGGTCACGAAAAGTATACAAACTGGAGGCTTCGATGGAAGTGCTGGAAGGATCGACCATAGGGAAAAAATGCAGCCATTGATCATGCCGAATAGAACACTTACCTTCTCCGATAATCCAGAAAATAAAAGGCTCAGCTAGAGGGCGGGCTTTGAGCAATCGCCTCCAAATATGGGATCCTTTACAGATCACGACAAAAGGATGAGAGGAATGAAAATATCGCGTGCGAAGGAAGTCAACCCACAAGCTGGAATGAGTCCTGAATCTCCACCAAAGTTTGATAGAATAGGCATTGACCAATTTAGATAGAGAAATTAACCCCAAACCACCACTAGATTTTGGAGAACAACAAGTAGACCAAGCTATCCAATGCGACTTATGGCGACCTTCAATGTTGCCCCATAAAAGGTAGCTAACATCCTTTCAATAAGCTGAATCACCGAAGTAGGAGGGTCGAGAGCTGGGTAAGATGTCATGGAGTGAAGCACATGTTTAATAAGAGTGATTCTTCTGAATAAGAAATAAAATCACCCAACCAAGTTTCGATATGATTTTGAATTTTGGCAACCATAGGATCAAAGTAGTGCTTCTTTTTCGACCCATATAGAGAGGACAACCCAAGTAAACAATAGGGAGGAGCCAATCCTATAACCCAAAATATGAGCAATAGAATGAACTCGATTAGGATCCATAGAAGGAGCAACGTAGAAGCTACTTTTCGAAACATTAATAGATTGGCGATGAGCGCTCGTAGCTATTTAGAAGATGAATGTGTTTATGAAGAGAGCGAGAGTGCCCATTACGAAAATTACAACATCATCCGCAAAAGCAAGATGAGAAATAATTTGGTACCCAGTTGAAGAAGAGAAAGCCGTCATAGGATCCTCTCGAATGAAGCTTATTCAGCTGCGACTAAGAACTTCACTGCAATAATGAACAGGCTAGGAGATAAGGGATCACCTTGACGAAGACCTCTCGAAGAAGAAAAGAAGCCGCAGAGCACCATTAACAAGAATAGAGAACCGGTTATCCGAGATGATCCGCGATAAGATCAATGAAGATTTCATAAAAACCAAATTTCCGAAGGACCTTCATTTAAAAAACCCAAGAAACTCTATCAAAAGCTTTAGCCATGTCAAGCTTAATCACCATATTAGAACCATTGACCTTTTTTCCCAGAAAACCCATCAATTCCTGAGCAAGAAGGATGTTATCATGAATTTCTCGGCCTTTAGTCAAAGCACTCTGATTGGGAGAGATGATATGGGGTAAAATCTGGGCCAGACGAGTCGATAAAATCTTAGACACCACCTTATTGCATAAGTTACAAAGACTTATGGGGCGGAAGTCTTTAAAAGAAGTAGGAAAGTCCACCTTAGGAATAATAGTCACTAAGGTGCTAGTCCAAGATCTAGGCATAGAGAATCCCGAAAGAATTCCGAATAGCAAGATGCAAGTCACTTCGATAATCTCCCAAAGACGAGGAATAAAATTTACCGAAAAACCATCGGCCCACCGCACTATCCCCACTCAAGGAGAACACCACCAACTTGACCTCATCCAAAGAAGGGGGAGCAATAAGAGAATTATTCCATTCTGTCGTAACTAACGAGGGAATAATGTCAATCAAAGAATCATCACCAATACCTTCAGAAGATAGTTGCCCTTGAAAATAATTCACAGCTTCCTGTCTAATAGCTTCTTCGGATTCCAGAATAGAACCATCAGAGGCCGTTAAAGAATGAATATGTAATTTGCGATGAGCTTGACGGACAGAAGCATGAAACAGTTTAGTGTTACCTTCACCTTAAGCCATTTGATTCGAGATTTTGAGCCCAAAACACCTCCTCATGGCGTAAATAAGAACGATGGATGGCTTGAGATTCAAGTAACTGAGCTCTGTTATCACACGAAGGATTTAATTCAAAGAGAAGCTCCTTGTCAAGCACCTCGGCTTCAGCTACTCTAAGAGAAGAGAAAATATTGCCAAAAACCTCTTTATTCCACCTTCGTAAAGCAGCTTTGACATTACAAAGTTTGTTGGAAAAGGCTACAAGCGGTCTCCCATTAATAGGTAAAATCCAAGCAACTTTTACAACTTCAAAAAACTTTGGATGATGAACCCAGACATTAAGAAACCGAAAGGAGACAGGATGGGCATTATGAGTACGACCATACAAAAGAAGCAAAGGAGTGTGGTCAGAACATGTCCGAGGCAAATGACGAACCGTCGAGGATGCAAAATAATCAAGCCAACCAGAATTCTCCAGGAGCCTATCAATTCTTTGATGGATAGTGTGAGAACCTTCCCGCTTATTCCACCAAGTAAAATTAGAACCAGAAAAGCCAAGATCAATCAAACCCGTAGCAGCCAGACACGCGTGAAAATCAAGAGCACCATTTCGATCCCAACCATTACCACCAGATTTTTCATAGGAATGAAGAACAATGATAAAATCTTCCCCAACAACCCAAGGAGAGTCTTGAATCTGAGTACCCAGCTCAATTAAATCAGTCCACAAAGGACGACGATCCTCAATATCACACTTAGCATACACACAGGTGAAATAAGCACATGCAAGCCAAGAAAAATGCTGAAGCTGAATGGTGAGCTGTTGAAAAGAATTGCTAATAATCTGACAAGTAAACGCATCTTTAATGAAAACCCAAATAGAACCATTAACATTTGAAAAACCGAAACGAAACTTCAAACGACGAGTAATCAAAGCAACTCTATCCGGATCTATCATGGGCTCAAAAATAGAAATAATCAAAATTTGATGATTTTTAATAAGATACCTTAACCTCGCAATCGTGGGATCATTACCAATCCCTCGAACATTCCAAAAAAGGGCTTTAAGCTGCATGGAAAGTCGCTGGAAGAGACGAAGAAGATAACTTGGCTTTTTGTAACCGAGTCAGACGATCCGTTTTAGGAATTTGTTTTTCATTTTTCAGACCTCCTCCGCATTCAAGATTGAGAGTAGCTAGGTGATTAGAAGAATCCTCCATATCATCACAAGTATCCAAAACAGCAAAACGATTTGGAGAAATAGGCATATCTACATCGTTGAGAATTTTATCCCCCTTAGAAAAAGCCAACATGTCAGACTCCTGAAGAATGTTTTTGAGTTTCTAGCATGGTCGTGTAATGCTATATCTGAACCTCTAGCCAGATTAGGACTTTCCAGATTAAAAACAGTATGCTGCTCCTCAACCATATTTTCTTCAATGATAGGGCAACAGAATTCAGCATTAACTTGCGAGATGCTACGGTGATCCTCTGCAGCTTGTTTCACTGCTGCATCATCAGTATTATTGGAGTTCACAGAAGTATCATCAGCATTATGGGAGTTCATAGGGAGATCTTTGTTCAAAATCTCTGGGGTATTGTCTTCCAGAATAGGAGATTTATGGCCTGCAGAATTTAAGCCATTAGTAGTAATAATACCATCATCAACAACAGACTTACCATTATCTTTTTTTGGTGTCCAGCGTGTTGAAGGACCAGTTGAGGGGCCAGCAACGTGGTTCTGAGTCAGAGGGTGAGGCTTTGGACCTGTGGGGTTCTTGATCTTACAAAACTCTTCCGAATGGCCTTGCCTGCTGCAGAACATACAATAACGCATCAGATTTTCCGCTTCAACCGGTTGCCAAAATCTAGGATACTTAGTGCCACTTTCAATCCAGATTCGCTTAGGAAGAGGATTCAGAAGATCCACCTCGACACAAATACGCGCTACACTCGGTCTAGTAAGATGTTGGGTTGGCTGGTCCATAAGAAGAGGTTTTCCAAACAAGTAAGCAATAGAGAAAAGAGCAGTATTGTTAAAAAGAAAGATGGGAAGATTGGGTAAGGAAAACCAGATCGGAACGATAGAACTTTCAACATCGGGTCTGAAGTTCGGAGTCTATTTAAAAACTTGCATAGGAAAACGACCGAGGTACCATTGGTCCTTGATCCATAAACGTTGATAATCTTCGTTGTGGTTTGTTTGAATAAGAATATGTTTCGGGATAGATTACTTACCGCTCAAAGCCGATAGAAAAGTTATGCGGATAATCGAAGACGGGATCTTGAATTCTAAGTGGGTGATTATGTATTCCTTAATGTATCGCCGCGTAGGGGTACCAAGAGGTTTGGGAAGAAAGGTAAACTATCCCTTCGATATATAGGGCCTTTTGAGATACTTGAGATGGTTAGCACATTGGCTTATCGACTTGCATTGCCACCATCTTTGTCGGAGATTCATAATGTATTCCATGTGTCGATGCTTCGGAAGTATATGAAAGATGAGTCACACGTGTTGGAATATGAGGAGATCACGTTTGAGCCCAATTTGTCGTATGTAGAACAACCGGTGAGGATCCTAGACACTAAGCAGCAAATATTGAGGACGAAACGGATCCCACTTGTAAAAGTGTTGTCGAGAAACCACGAGATTGAAGAAGCTATGTGGGAAACTGAGGTTGAGATGCGTGAGAAGTACCCTCACTTATTCGATGGACTTGGTAAGGAATTTATGGGCTAAATTCTTTTAAGGGGGAGAGGATGTAATAACCTGAACATGTTATGCTTTAGATGCTTACATTGTTTTGTGATAATTATACTCAACATGTGTGTTTGATTTCTTGAATAATATGTTCAATATGGTTTTGCCTTAATTCACATACATTTAATGATGCTAGGAGGGTATACATGTTAATGCATTAGCTTAGTATAAGCCCTTGTGATTACTCTTAAGTTTGAGGTGATTGTTGTTGGCATTGTTACATGTTGTTTAGAATGAGCTTTGGGTGTATTTCAAACTTGAATTGAAGTTGGTATCACCTTAGGGTGACTTGGATACATTGTAGGATCACTTTGATATGTTTAAAGGCCATTTAGACTTGAACTGCCCTATGCCGCATGATGCGAGCTTGCCCAAAACCTAAACATTCTGGATTCCATGCGGCCGCATGAAGCGCCCGCATGACAACCTAGGCGCCCGCATGATGCAAAGCCACTTCCTCGCACAAACTCTCTGGATTGTAAGCGGCCGCGCAAGGCGACCGCATGGAGCCTATGCGACTACATGGTGCGACTGCATAGTGACAGATTCTGCTATATTTTGTTGACTAAATTTTTAAGTTGTTTGACCCTCCAAAGTTGATCCTATTGCTGAGATTTAAACCTGGCTTTGACTTGTTGACCAATATATATACTCTCCACCCTTGTGAGAGACAAAAGAACACTTCATTTCTCACTAAACTCTTCCATGGTAGCTTAGAGGAACTGTGTGGGAGACAAAGGTGTGTTTAGTGTGTGTGCATTATATCTCCCTATCCAACCATCCAAATTGTGATCAAAGACCATCAAAGTGTAGAGGCTAACTTGGAGACCAACTTAGGAGACTTGAATTTGCATTTCCTTGGTTTGATTTCTATCTTACATGTAAGTTACTAACCCCCCTTTTGTATGCTTAGAAACTATTGCATACTTGTTCTTAATTTTACATGCATGACTTGAATACATGGTGTTTTCATGTTTAAATGATATGTTGAGATATATAACATGTCTATGTGTTAAGTTATGGAGTTGGATGATGTTGCATGTTAGTTTTAAGAGCTCAACTATGGGATTGTACTAATGAACATGTTAGAAGACCTTTAAATGGTGAAAATTGCATATAGCAATTATACCCAAATTTTATGAACTTAATGAATTGACACCAAAAGTGGATTTTTGGGAAGATTATAATTCTCCAAATCACTAGTTAAATTACTATGAAAATTAGGGTTCATTTGACATGGAATATGGTCCTCCGAGTATTTGATACTAGTATGTTAAAGACTTGTAAAGTAGCTCTAAAGTTGTGTTTTGTGACTTTGAACAATATGTTTGATGATTATGTGTGTTGTAGAAAAATATAACCTACATGATGTTTGTCAAGTTCATTACTTTTGAACTTGACGGTTATTTACATAAGTTGAGTAAGTTTACCTACTTGTGTGTTGTGCAAGTCCAGCTGGCGTCGTTGTTGTTAATGTCATGGTGGGACGACCTATAGCCTTTACGAATGGGATTCATGATCGCTATAAGTCGCCGTACCGGATTGCACACACCCCTCTTCTGTTGGCCACAGTTGAGAAGTAGCCCCACTGTTATAGCAATACGCATGACTTTGGCTTGCTAGGTTGAACTCGACGGGATTGTGTCGGGGACGTCAATACTATGTACACGAGTATCGAGGCACTATTGGTTGTTTGTGTATTGCAGGAGCTATACAAGGTTGAAGAAAGAGATATGATATCCTTCTTTAACATGGTTTATTTATAAGCACTTATGTGTTAACCAAAGTGCTATGTGAGTTGAATGAATTGTATATCAAGTATGATGATATATGTTGTGTTGTGGTATATAAATGTTACTACCATGTTATGTTTATTTCTTGAGCATCATGCCATGCCATGTAGTTGCATTAGTAACTTACTGTGTCATTATGACTCACCCCGTTATGTGTTTAATTGTTTTCCTTAACCTTGAGAAGGGTTCGTTAGCTTGTGAGTCGTCCACGTTTGGGAGTTCGAGAATCTTAACCTTGATAGTTGTTTTCATTTTGGTAAGTACGACGGATATGTAAAGTTATGTAAACTTTACTTGGGTAGTATTTGTTGTGTTGTAAACAAATATTCTTTTGGTAGCCGACACTTGTATGTAGTGCTCTTGTACAGTTTCGTCTTTAAATAGTTTCTCTACCGAGCATGTTGTAGCTCGTGGTTATGTTTTATTCCGGCATGTTGTGGCCGATGTTGTTGTAATAGTTGTCTTTCCCGAGTTGTAAACTCGTGGTTGTTACTAGTTGTTTTTCCGGCTTTGTTATCGCCGAAGATTGTTCATACTTGCGTTAATCGGGTTATCGGTTGTGTTTTGTCGTGAGTACGGGTGGTTACGCCACGTGCTCTTCTTGTTGTTATGATGTTTTGGCGACTCGACCTTGGAATTTCGTATAGAGATCTGGGTCGGGGCGTCACAGTTTTTGGTTGAAAAATTTTAATACAAACATGATATTGACTTCCTATAACAGTATGGTAATGATATTATACAAAATTCAAACTCAAATCTTTGATTAATGTCTCAAAATCAGTCCAAGAACAACTCCCTCTGTTTTCGGACAGCACACTGCCAAGCTCGATTTTGATCTCGAAAATAGTATTTTTTGGTAGAAAAATTGTGCACAAATGTAGTACTAAGTTAGGATAACAATATGTGATTGATTTTAAACAAATTTGAAGCTTAAAACATAGATTAAAGTGGCCAAAATAGCCCAAGAACAAAGAAAAACGGGATGAACTCAAAAATTCGAATTTGATCAAATTGTGATCGAATTCGTGCTCTATGTATGAAAATTGATACCCAAACATGAGGGAAGACTATATTAACAACATGAAATCATTTATACATCAATTTGAACCTCAAATCTGAAGCAACGATGTTGTTGAGAGCATTTTAGGAAGAAAATTATCAAAATACCTTTTAACGGTTAAAAAAAAGGGGATGGACTGGAGAGAAAAAAAGTTTCAGAAAGTGGACTGACCAGCAATTTACTGTAAAAAAAATCGCCTCATTTTGACCTAAAAATTTAAGACTTGTAATTTCAATTTTATTTTCCAATTTATTTCCTCAGTTTATTTGTTCAAGATCTGTTTGATTTCTCCCCTTTTTTTATTACATAAACTTAGGCATAATGCTTCTGCTATTAAGTTTACTTATACCTTGTTCAAATTTGATGAAAGAAAATCAATTTTTTTGTGACAAAACTCTAATATGTAACGTATTTCCTTGTTCAAGATGTGTTATATTTACTTATTCTTTTAATCTATTTTTTACATAAATACAACCGTAGGATTGAATTTTAAGAAATTTAGGCCATATATATATATATATAATTACCTTAATATTACCTGTAGGATTAAAGGTAAAAAAAATTGGGTCATTAATGCATTTGACTGATTAAAAAATGAAAAAACCCTATACAAAAGTAAGCAAACAGCTCTTACTCTCTCAGTCGCATACACCCCTCAAATGGCACTCAAATCCAGGAAATGTACTTTGCACAATTGCAGCAATCAGATCATCTAATTCCTTAATCAAAAACTCATTAGGAATATCAACAGAACCACAACCATCATTTGGTTTCCCAATTTTGTCATCTCCTATCTTTGCAATCCAATCAACAAAAAGTTTCAATTCTTCACAACTATCATTGGACCCCATGTTCTGCAATCTCATGTTCTTTGTCAACCTCAACACCGTACAATCTCTCCACAAATACGATGAAATAATAGTGGCATGAACGATGTCTTGTCTACTTCCCTTGGGAATTACAGGTAATATCTGTCAAAAATCTCCCCAAAAACAAGCTGTCTTGCCACCGAACGGAATATTTGCTCTAGATGAACTCACAATTTTCATGATATCCCTCATACTTCGGTCCAATGCTTCAAAACAGTACTTATGCATCATGGGAGCCTCGTCTCACCGGTGTTCTTCATCACTAAAGCCTCACCTCGGTTTCCATCTCTCTCGATGCATCTCTCGTTCCATATATCCATCTTCTCGAGTGATTTTTTGGCAACATCGACTTTAGTCTGACCAATTTAATTTGACATTATTATTTTTAATTTTATCAAATGAAAATTTTACAATGTTTGTTTTGTCAATAACTTATCAATTTTCAACAATTTATTTACCCAAATATTCTTTTCTACTACATATACTAAACAAAAACTTTTCAAAATATTGAAAAGAAGTCTTAGTCTAAAGTTAATAATTACGTCAGAACTGAGAAAACAAAGTTTAATTTTTTTTTTAAATACAATTTAAAAATTTATAATCATGAAAAGTCATGTAGCAGGTGTTCAATAACAAAATGTTCAGAAAAGAGACAAATATTTTCTTAGAAATTATTGTTAACTATACTTAATTTAACTTTACTTGTATATCTATCAATCCATGTTATATTAGTTAAGGTAGTTAAGAAGACAATGGTAAATGCTAGTTACTCAGAAGTCAAAACAATCATGCAAGAGGATTAAAATCAAAGAAAAAAAAATGCAAAAACTTGAACAATGGACACATTTGGTCATTAACATATGAAATTCTATATAAAATCTATTTATAACGATGCAAACCTCTTTGGCCAACGACACCTCCAAAATCCAGAAACTGTTCGTAGTGTGGATATGCTTCTATGTTTTTCTTAGTTCATCATTTGTTTTATTTCGATTAATAACATTTCTTCAGTCATAACAAAACCTGCTATAAAATGTAATTTTGAACATAATATCATTATGTAGCATGTATGTAACATGGAATATGTTTGATTAGGATTTCCTATGTGGCTTGTCAGAACAATTGTTGTGTTACACCAAGTATGTCTAACCTAACACACTATTAACAGGTAGGGACACAAACATATTAAAATGCAGATACATCTCTTTGGCATCCTTGAGACATTCCAATATTTCCAGGAAATGAAATAAGAAAATGAACATTTTCTTGGCAAGAACATTAAGAATTTAGAGAATATCTTACTATCATAACTATAATTTTTTAGTGCAAGTATAGCAGAGGAGACATTTAAATTTTTACTTTAACACTGTCCTCTAAAATACCACATCTGGTTTTTCTCATTTTTGCCTCAATTTAGGAAATTATGCCATGTTATAAAAGAGGTTGCTAGAGGAAGTCTCTGACTTGGGCAGAATAGACAACAAAAGTCATAGGAGTCAATTTCCAGATTCTATGTGCAGTCCAAATGTAACTTTAATTTTATAAAATCTACGATGATACGATTGTATCCTTTTTGGTATCTCGTGTAGGTAACCTTGAGGTTCTCTACTTGCAATGCCATTCAAAGTATTTATAAATTCATCTGAGAGTGTGGGTGAGTGTGTGTGTGTGTGTGTGAGAGAGAGAGAGAGAGAGGTTAATTTATTACCTGGAAAACTTAATAAAAATCAAGTACTAAGCACATCATCTTAATAATGTGAATTCAAGTGTACCCAAGAGAAAAACAATGGTCCAAAACGAAAACAGGTTTGAGGCTAAATAAGATATGGAGCAATCATATTGAAACTTGTAAGTAGAGGTCTCGCGTCATTTGCTGCAGTTGATTCTCCGCCGCTCTTCTCCACTGGCGGCGGAACCATGGCGTGTTAGACCTGAAACATACCAAAGGACATCAAATTCATCTGGAAAAAATAATCAAACTTAATTCCATGGAATAGAAAAGAACTGCAAGCAACGGAGGGAAAAAAGGCTAAAAAGCCAAACATAGGCCCATCAAAAAGTTGAGGGTGGATTTTCCACGATTCCGGTCAGATTGATTTTTCATTTAGGTAGAATAAGGGGATTTTGTCGTAATGATGATATAGCACTTGATTTCTCCGGCTCCAAATGGTAGTCGCCGGCGAAAAAATGGTGGTTCCAAATGCTTGTGAACTGTTTTGTGTTGTGGTGGGTTTAGGAGAAGTGATGAATGGTGATGATAGTGTTTACAATATCACTATAGATATGAAATGAGATTCAAGGATTGTAGGTGATGTGTGCATGAATGGTTGTTAATGATACTGATAGCAGTATAGACGGTGGTCGTCGTCCTTGTGCGTGATGATGCAGTGCCGGAGGGGGGGTTCGGATCTTTACCCTCAAAGTGAAAACGGAAAAATAAGAAGAAAAATAAAAGATTAAATGGTCTCAAATGTGAAGGAATGAGAGTGATGGGGAAGGGGGTTGGTATAGAGAAAAAATGAAAGATTGAAGACTGATGAAAAGAGAGTGTCTGTGATGGCTATTAAGAGAGAAAAGAAGAGAGAGAGAGAGAGAGAGAGAGAGAGAGAGAGAGAGAGAGAGAGAAAGTGTGTAACAGACAGGTAATAAAAAGAGGCATTGATTGACGTGTGAAGCCAACAATACAACCTTTTATATTCAAAGTAGGACATTTTTCTATGAATCTGTCCAGAAGAATGCATACAATTTCTTAACAATTAAAGGCAAGTTTGGTTTTTCAAAGCAAAATCTTGTGCATCACTATAAAGAACAGTTTCCAATTCTGGAAAATGCATTTTGGCGGGATCTTTCCAGAATTGGAGACTATTCTACTTTCATATATATATATATATATATATATATATATATATATATATATATATATATATATATATATAGATTACATTAGAAGTTAGTCTATTCTGTTTTGAACTTTTGTTTTCTACTTTATGCTTTATGAAACATTTAATAAAGTCGAGATATTTGAATAAAAAGATTGAGAACACATTTTAATCTACGGTTTATCTTTCATTTGAGCATATTTGATTTTGGTTTATTTGTGAATATATGAATACGTAACATCAATTTAGTCTTTTTCTTTTTCCATTTTTTTTTTTTGTGTCCTAAGGGGCGTTCGATGGTATCAAACTTGAGACATCAAACTTTGGAAAACAACAACTCTACTACGTCATCCCTTAAGGAACCATCAAACTTGAGACATCACACTTTGGAAAACAACAACTCTACTACATCATCCCTTAAGGACTAACGTCAAATTAGCTAAAACACATTTGCTGATCTTTATATATTTGCAAGGATGGAGTGACTCGGATAGGATCCTCTATTCCAAAATGTGTTTCATCTCCTATTTCAACCGTCGGATCTTCGTCACATGTGCATAAAAATCACGGGGTAATTAATGTTGTTTATTGCCATGCACATGTGGCAAAGATCCGACGGTTGAATAGGAGATGAAACATATTTTGGAATAGAGGATCTTGTCTGGGAGCGACTAGGTATCTTAGATTGGTTTTTCATTAGTTAAGGGCGGACTCGTAAACTATGCAATCAATTAATAGCCGCCAACGAAGATTTTGTGGAAAAAATTTGTGACCTTTTGTGCCCATAGCATTGTTCTTTTCAAAGGGTATTACTTTGGGCACAAAAAGTCTCAAAAATTGTTATCGCTTTTGATTGATTTTTTCATTAGTTAGTGGCGGACCGTAAACTATGCAACCAATCAATAACGCCAACGAAGATTTTGTGGAATTTTTTTTTTAACCTTTTTGTGCCCATAGCATTGCCCTTTTCAAAATCTTATGTAACCCAATTGTATGCCTCCTTTAATTTCAGAGATCCGAAATATATCAAATCACAATTATATTTCTAAAAATTTCTTAATTAAGCAAATTCTAAAACCAAATATTAGCTTTGGTCTAGTAACCACAATTGTAGCTCAACTTTTAAAGCCCATTCCATTAAAAAATGACAATTGCTACTCATACCCAAAAAACGCCGAGTACACCCCATTGTGGTATTCGGCACCCCTGGCGAACATAACTAGGAGCGTACCCAGTGGTGTACGACAGGGGTGTCGAACACCACAGTGGGTGTACTCGGCATTTTTTTTTTGTGAATAGCAATCGTCTTAAAATATTTATTTCAGTAAGTTGGGATTTACAAATTTACTTACTACAAATTAAATTCAAAAAAATAGGGTTAATCACACCATTAGGCCCTTGATTATGGACTTTTTCATGATTAGTCCTTTAAGAAATCTTTTTTCAAGTTTCAATCCCTATAATACCAAAATTAGACACGCTTAGTCCTTTTTGTGGATGCCGTTAGGATTTATCCGTTAAGTCAGTCATGTGCCCAATACGTGACTTTGGTTAAGAGCATTTATGGAATTTCATATACAAGACTTTAAAAAAAAAACAAAGGAAACAAAAAGAGCCCTAATCAACAACGCAACAGCAGTAACACTGCAGCAGCAACAGCACAACAGTAGGAAAGAAGGAAAAGTGTTCTTCTTGCTTTGTTAGCAGCTACTTTGATTCATGGATAAAGACGGATCCTCTATTTCAACTATAGGAGCCCTTTCCTCTTTGATTCGAGAGTTGGAAATCTTCTTGTTAAGACATGACAATTCTGGCTAATACCAGTTGTTCAGAGATTCTGCTTTTCGAAAATTATGCTACCAATTAATAACTGCCAACGAGGATTTTGGAGAAAAAACTTTGTGACATTTTTGTCCCCATAGCATTGCTCTTTTCGAAATCTTACGTAATCCAGTTGTATGCCTCCTTTAATTTCATTTGGTGCACACTTTAGGTGTACATAACATTAATCTATATCAAATCACAATTATATTTCTAAAAATTTCTTAATTATAAAGCAAAGTCTAAAACCAAATATTAGCTTTCGTCTAGTAACCCAATATTATAGCTCAACTTTTAAAGCCCAGTCCATTAAAAAATAGAAAAATGTAGGCCGATACTTTTTGTGGAATAGTCAACCGTTTAAGTTCACTATATTTGTTTTCATTCGCTTAAGTCTCTTTTAAGTGATATATTGACTATTTGTTCCAAAGCCATTGCATCAACATATGACGCTTTTAAGTGTATTTTGCGTATCGTCATTTGTGTTAAATGTGCATCATCAATATATTTTGTGATATTTGTGTTAAGAAATATGCATCATGTGCTTCGTCAAGTATAAATGTGCATTGTTAATATAATTTTTTTGTGATTTTGTGAAAGAAATGTGCATCGTCAAGTATAACAAGAATATTTACGCTTTTGTGGTAAGGAATGTGCATCGTCAAGTATAAATGTGCATCGTCAATGTATAACAATACAATTTTAATATAATTTTTATGCATCGTTAAGTATAATGTTGTGCATCGTCAAGTATAACAGATTACTTTTCAGTATTTTTTTTTGTGCATCGTACGTGAAGTATATTTTTTGTGCATCGTCAGTTGTAATTTCAGAAAAGATAGAAATTACACAATGTTTATTAGCACAGATTCATAAAAAGTAATGAATAACACAAAAAATGTAATGTTTTTAATAAAAAATATTGTTTTTAATCCATTAGTCGTACAAAATCATGTATTAGCCATTTTGACCATATACTTTACATCACTAGCGTCAAATTTCGTCGGCAATTGCTTGTCTCGGAGCAATCTTTCCATCAACATGTACATGATCACTCCGCAGTCATCACTTTCAACTGCATGTTGGGGTGATGTTTGACATGTGCTTATTAGGCAGACATCTTGTAGTTGACTTAATCGTTGGTATCGCTTTGATGACGATACAGAGATCAATGTTTTCATCTTTTTTTCAACATATAATGCATGTAGTGAAAATTATTCAAAAACAAGTATCAGTTGATTATTTGTTGTATTTTTAATAGAGACAGGGGTATATTACTTACCAGTACTTTTAAAGTTGTTATTTATGAATCACAAGTTTAATGCTATTATTTATAATAGTAAACTAATGTGTCATTTTAATATAACCACTCACCTGGTTGTTCATGACCGTCATGAAATTTGATTCACCGAGTTCTCTCGATAGCTCTGACAAATCCCATTTGACAAATCTTGGGATATATTTTTGGCGTGTCAGGAGCACAATGTCGCTCTGCTAGCACATCCACTACTGCATATATACATAAATTGAACACTGTTAATATGACCAAATCTATATGCATCATACACAAAAATTACACATAATAATATCAAATGAACTTAAATTTTTCCTCGAGCAGCAACACATAACTTTCAATGCCTTATCAGTTGCCGCTTCCAAGCTCTCTCCAATGGAATATCAACTATATGTTTTTACCAATTATGGTTTGATATTTTGTTAAGGTCGGAGACAAGGTACGTATACGCTCAAGGTATATAAGAGGTCTTAGTCGCCACTAGCAACGTCATGTGGACAAGCAAGTGTCGTCAACGATGCCACACAGTTGACATCAATTTTTTGGACACTGTCTGTCCTCTCCTTGATTTTATCAAGGATCATTTTTGGCTTGAGCTTGATGTCTTTTGTTTGTTTAGACATCTTCTCAGGGAAGCACCTTTCAAGGAAATCGATGCGCTCCAATTTGTAGAAGGCGATGTTGATTTCCTTCGCATCGTCCATGATTCCAAATATAAGCTTGGCATCTTTTTCCCTAAGCTTTAGTATTTGTCCAGCCATTTGGAAGGACCCAAGTCATTTAACGTATCACATGACAATACACCTTATTATTGTGTCATCCTTTTTAGAATGATTACGGAGTACGTTCCTGCCAATAATGCTCTCTATTATGTACCAGAAGGGTGTCTTTTTCAACACCATTATATGGTCTTCCGTGAAACTAATACTTTATATTTGGTCAATTAGAGTTTGCATACCTAACCTATATATTGTTCTATTCCTCACACCTGCATAACAAGTATATTTGTTAGATTCAATTATGCATCATGTTGGGCCCTACATTTTTAGTCAACCTGTTTTCAACTTACGCATAACATCTTGGTACTAACAACTTGAGTTCTCCTACTACATCTTGATCATCTTGCAGGTGGAATTATTGTTACATTAAACCCTACTTTTCGGGAATGTGTCAATGGATAAGAAGACGATTCAACAACGTTTCTTCATCAAAGATGCCAAGAACGGATCCTTATCTCCTCCATCAATAATATGGCAAAAATATCTCAACAAGATCAACTTACTTCCTATATTTTAGGCTTATTGTTTTCTTTGTATTTGAGGTATAAAAGGGAAGAACACCTGTATTTTACTCACACATTCTCACTAGCTTAAGCTCCCTTGCATACGCTCCTAGTTTTGTATTCCAACTTGATCAATATACCTTTTGGTTAAGGCGGGTTCCTAAACCTCCCGGGGTTTTGTGCCGGCGAACAAGTTGTTCAAGGGCTTTCCTAGTTAACAAAATTCCTTGCGTTCATTTCATTACCATCTAATAATCATTGTACCCTGATTCTAATCATTTTTGTCATCTTTCTTGTCATTTATAACACTTGTTGAAATTTGACCAAAACAATTTGGCGCCATCCGTGGGACTACTTTGATTATTTGTGTAGAAATGACCAATCCGACGTCCGGTAGTCAAGGTGAGAGGAGCGGCCGCTTCCTAGTTCCGGCCCAAGGCAATCCATCTTCAAATTCGGAAGCTGTCAATTTGGAGCTAATGTCTAACATGGTCACAATGTTGAAGAAAGTGAATGACCGTTGGATGCTCAGAGCATACAAACACCATGATACTCAATGCCATTGATACCATGCGTAAAGGGAAGCCCGAAACTCAAGTATCTACTCCATTTTCACCTTTGCATCCTAGATCTTTGTTAGGTGCAGTACGGGACCAAGCCATGTTGGAGATATCCCTATGTCCATACCTTACCGAAAGCACAATCATGACATCCATTCCAATCTCGCGACCAAGATTCAGCCTTACAACTAGCCAACTGTGTTGTCATCTTGCTATACCTATGCCACACCTTCGATGGGGCAAACAGGAGTTTCTTTAATGCTTTTGATACTTCGCATCTCAATTTAATAACAATCCTCTTTTCACGAAAGTCAACTTATTAAGGAAATGCGGACTATAAAAGAGTTGCTTCGAGGCGTGCCGGAGTCAACTTGCCTCATCACTAAGTTTCCCCAACTGCTACAACGAATCTCGTTTTGTTCCAGCCATAGCTAATGTAGAGATCCTAAAGAAATTTTCGGTCCCTCATATGAAGAAGTATGACGGGAGCACCGATCCAGCGAGCATGTGTTCTTTGTATCGGGAATCGATGGATATTATAAGTATCCCCCTGTTTTTAAAGAAGCATGTTTTGCGGGGTTTTGGCTCAACTGTCGGGACCAGCCTTAAAATGGCTAACATGATTTCCTCTAAACTCTATTTCTTCATATGCTCAACTTGTCGGCATGTTTACTAATCAATTTTCATGCAACAGGGCATTTGACAAATTGACTAGCGACCTTACTGAATTGTGCAACAACCTAATGAGAGTCTTAAAGAATATTTGCACGGGTTTAATAAGGAGGCGGTAACCATACCCATTCGGATATGTCCACGGCTACGGAAGCATTCCGTATTGGCTTGAAAAAGAACTCTCTATTTTATAATGAGTTGGTGATGACACTGCAAAACAACTAGAAGAAATAAGAACCGAGCCTTGCGTTTCATCGATTGGAGGATGACGGCTGGCAATGGAGAAGTCAATTGGGAGGACCCCTACTCCTCTATTTGAGCCGTCGAAAATCAGATTCCCACCATTATAAGTCTAGCGGGCAAACCCCTGTTAAATCGAATCTTCTAAAGTTCATTTTGTAGAAGATGATCGGGATGGAGATGATAATGACTATCCTAAAATTTCGATTATTGCTTTTCGTGGACATTTCAGAGTCCTTTGCGCCATGGAAAATCTTGGAGATAAAGCAAGATGGCCTAAAAAGAGTGACAAGCCCACAACTTGGAAGGATAAGTCCAAGTGGTGTGCGTTTCATGAGGAATTCGGGCATACTACTGAAAATTGTTTCGCCTTGAGGAAGGAAATTGCTCATCTATTGTCAAAGGCTCTCCTTAAGGATTTGTTGGGTAAGAAGAGGGTCGAAATGAGTCCAAAGAGCCGATCTTGGGAGCGATCCGGACAGAAAGTTGCACCTCCTCCAGCCACCAAGGTAGTAAATGTTATTTCAGGTGGATCCCATATTTGTGGTACAACTTATTCTGCAGCCAAGCGTCATGCCAAGAGTTCTAAGGAGGATCAGTCAGAACTGCCCTCAAGGTACCGCGACTTCACAGATGGTCAAGTTATCTCCTTCGAAGATGAGGATAAGGATAACACGTTGGACCCCCATCATGATGGTCTAGTTGTCCAGGTGCAGATTGCTAATTGTATGGTCAAGAGAATCCTGATTGATGGCGGCAGCTCAGTTAATATAATCTTTACTCACGCTCTGCAAGAGATGGGCATTCCTTTATCCGAAGTTGTGAGGAATTCGTCCGTGCTGGTAGGGTTCAGTGGTGAAATAAAGCAAACAGTCGGAGAAATCAAGTTGCCTCTCTATTTGGAAGGTATGAATTCTATGGAAAGGTTCTGTGTGATCGAATGCTCGTCCTCGTACAACGTCATTTTAGGAAGACCATGGATCCACAACATGAAAGCCGTGCCATCAACTTATCACCAGTGCATCAAATTTCCAACTCCTTGGGGCGTAGCCAAGTTGAAGGGAGATCAGCAGCTCTCTAAGGAGTGCTACAAGGTTAATATGAAAGCAAGTTCAGTCCCTCGTCCAGCATAGGAATTAAAGAAAAAGGCCCAGGATGTTCTTGAAGAAGTGGAGCACGAGACGAAAAGTATTTCTGTTGATGAGTCGAACCCTGAGGCCCAAGTGCAAGTTGGTACAGATCTTCCACCCGAAATTGAGAAGGAGCTGATTGAGTTTTTGAAGAGTCAGAAGTGTTGTTTTGCGTGGAAGCATGAAGATATGACAGGAATAAGCAAAGACATCATTACTCACAAGTTGAACATTGATCCAACCATCCGTCCTGTCCACCAGAAAAGGAGAAAGTTTGCCCATGAACGGAACCAGATTATAAAGGATGAAGTTGAGAGACTTTTGAAGGCCAAGATGATCAAGGAAGTTCAATATCCAAGGTGGTTGGCTAATGTTGTGGTGGTAGAGAAGAAGAACGGAAAGTGGCGAGTATACGTGGACTTCACGGACTTGAACAAGGCCTGCCCGAAAGATCCATTTCCTCTTCCTCATATTGATTCTCTAGTTGACGAGACAGCTGGCCACGATATCTTGACATTCATGGATGCGTCCTCAGGATTTCAACAAATTCAAATGGAGCCCTCGGACCAAGAGGATACGGCATTCATGACTCCGAAGGTATATATTGTTATATTGCTATGCCATTTGGTCTTAAAAATGCAGGGCAACTTATCAAAGGCTGGTAAACAAGATGTTCAAAGATCAACTTGGCAAAACGATGGAAGTCTACATAGATGATATGGTAGTAAAATCCAAGCATATTGAAGATCACGTGGAGCATCTTGCTAAGGCATTCAACATCTTGAAAGCTTTCAACATGAAACTCAATCCAGTAAGTGCAACTTTGGTGTTAAAGCGAGGAAGTTCTTGGGCTATATGGTGACTAAGAGAGGAATTGAAGCTAGTCTGAACAAATCAAAGCTATTCTCAACTTGGAATCTCCCAAGAATATCAAAGACGTCCAAAGGTTAACCGGTAGAGTAGCTGCCCTAAATAGATTTATATCTAAATCATCTGATAAGTGCAGGTTATTCTACGAAGTGTTAAGAAAGAATAAACTCTTCCAATGGACTGATCAACATGAGGCAGCCTTCAAACAACTTAAGGAATACTTGGTGATGTCACCCTTGCTAAACCGAACGTGGTGAGCGCCTCTATTTATATTTAGCCGTATCGAGAATGCGGTTAGTGCGGTATTGGTGAAAGAAATCCAAGGTGAACAGCATCCGTTTATTATATAAGTAAGTCTCTACTAGATGCTGAAACGAGGTACTCTCATCTTGAAAAGTTAGTTTTAGCTTTAACTACGCCGCTACAAAATTGCGTCATTATTTTGAAACACATCCCATAAGCGTCGAACTAACTATCCTATGAGAAATGTGTTGAGAACTCCAGAGATGTCAGGGAGATTGGCCAAGTGGTCGGTCAAGTTGAGCACGTATGACATTTCATATGAGCCCAGAACAGCTATCAAATCTCAAGCTCTAGCTGATTTCGTAGCAGATTTTAGTCCAAGTTTGCGGCTGAAGTGGAGCGAGAGGTACAACAGCTTGAAGGTAAAACAATTCCTAGATTTTGGACACTTTATACAGATGGAGCTTCAAATTCCAAAGGAATTGGCTTGGGAATAGTTGAAATCCCCCAAGGTGATATCATACCTCAAGCGTATCTTGTGAATTCAATGCGACGAATAATGAAGCTGAATATGAAGCTTTAATCATGGGTTTAACTACAGCTTTAAGTTTAAATATTACTCATATAAATGTATATGTTGATTCTCAGTTGCTCGCTAACCATTTCAATGGCAGTTACGTGGCGAAGCATTCCAAAATGACTTTGTATCTCCAACATGTTAAAGCTTTGGCTTCAAAATTTCTGTCATTCTCCTTGGAACAGGTCCCTAGAGAAGAGAATACAGAAGAAGATGCATTGGCCAACTTGGGTTCAACTTGCAAATCTATGTTGTATACTAATATTCCCATTATTTATGTTAAGTACCCGGCAATAGACCAAGTAGAGGAAACTCAAGAAGTGACTCAATTTAATGGGGCACAAGATACAAGTTCATCTTGGACCCAACCTATAATTGAGTTCCTTCAACTTGGAACTATTCCACGATATTAAGAATGCTAGATCTTTTAAAATGCGTACTTCAACTTTTGTTTTAATAGATAATGTCTGTTCAAGAAATCTTTCGCAGACACTATTTGAGATGTATTGACAATAAGCAAGTTGAGCTCGTGCTAAGTGAAATCCATGAAGGAACATGTGGAAATCATTCTGGTGGGAAAGCATTGGCATCGAAGGCTCTCAAGACTGGTTATTACTGGCCAACCATGCGTCAAGATGCCATGAGCTATGTGCAGAAATGTGATGCCTGCCAGAGGCACAGTAACATCTTGCATCAACCTGCTGAACCTCTACACTCTATCGTTTCATCTTGGCCTTTCATGAAATGGGGCATGGATATTGTGGGCAAGTTGCCTAAGGCTCCTGGAGGCAAAGTGTTCATGTTAGCAATGACCGACTATTTCTCAAAATGGATAGAGGCGAGGCCTATGTGCAAGTAAGAGACAAGGAGGTAGTTTCATTTTTAAAGAAGAATATTATTAGCGGGTTTGGCGTACCATCGAGATCATATGTGATAATGGATCCCAATTCATAAGTAAAAAGATGGAGATTTTTGTGCTCGTTGGGGCATAAGCGATCACGTCTACGCTGTTCACCCTCAAGCCAACGGTCAAGCTGAGTCAAGCAACAAGTTGATTGTCAACAACCTAAAGAAACGCCTAGATCAAAAGAAAGGAAAATGGGCTGAAGAATTACCACTTGTACTTTAGGCGACAGGACAACTACAAAAGGGGCCACGGGTAGAACTCCATATTCCTTGGTATTTGGAGCATAAGTCGTAATTCGGTCGAGGTGACAATCCCAACAGAAGGTATGGTTTATTAACTCAAGATGAAAATAATCTCTTGCTAACCCAAGATCTAGATACAATTGATGAGCTCGGGGATTTAGCCAAGATAAGGATGGCGACCTATCAACAACGGATTGCTAGGTCTTACAACAAGAATGTCGAATAAGAAGATTCCAGGTTGGTGATTTAGTTTTAAGAAAAGTATTTCAAAATACCGAAGGCGAATGCGGGTAAATTAGCTCCCAAGTGGGAGGGACCATATCTTATTGATCTTGAAGGCGGCAAAGGGGCATCGGTTGTCAACCCCAAGTGGAGACAAGGTCCCTAGGAGTTGGAATGCCATTCATTTAAAGCTCTATTTTATGTAAGTCAAGTAGTTAACAACTAGACTTCTCAGGTATGAGTTAATTTATGTCAAGTTCATTCGTGTGTTTCAATTCTCAATTTTATTGGAAACCCTTACTAACTTAAGCATCGGAGGGGTGTTGGCTACGCTAACACCCAATCCTAACATGAATTTGTTTTGCAAGGTATACAAGCGGAGTAGGCTCAACATGTTAACACGCCAGTACGGCTCCGACATGTTGAGACCTAAATTGGAATAGGTCGAACATGTTAACACGCTAGTACGGTTCCGACATGTTTAGACCTGAGATAGGGAAGTTCAACATGTTAACACGCCGGTACGGCTCCAACATGTTAAAACTTTAGCTGGAGAGGGATGGAACATGTTGACACGCCAGGACGGCTGAGACTTGTTCTATCTCTTCAAACGACTTACCTCTGATCAAAGGTACATTTTGGTTAAAAGATTTACATCTTTTCTAAAGAATTAAGGTTTTGACACCTTCGCCCGGCGCACGATTTCACACTTGTTCAAGTTGTGACTATTGGTTGTAACATTGACATGTTACCTCTGTTTATATCGTTAACGTTTTATCTACTAAACAAGCAAGTGTTTCGAAGAAACCTAAAATACTTCTACCAAACTTCCAAATGTTCCCAAAAGATCTCACAATTAGTGGATAAGTTGGATAAGCCAACAAATCCCTTCAAACCTACGAAAAGCTTGGAGTACTAGACCAACCTAGTACCCCCAAATAAATTGTTTACGCTCTTATGAGCTGTTACATAACCGAATGAATAAAAAAGAAATTGTTTTTGTTACTTTCCCTTCCAAACCGCCTAAAAACATTCAAATTGCTCCAACGTCTTGGCTCTGCTACCGGTGTTACCCTGTTTCCTTCTCTTGATTACTCCCTTCAACTTGAGTCCCCACTAAGGTACTCAACACTTTATTGGCATCATCAACCAGTTCTTCAGGGTGGTGAATTCACCTCCTCTGCATCTACCGATTCTCCAATAAAATCTTCCAAGGTCCTTCTCTCTTCTTCCAAGTCCCAATTTGCAGCTTGTCCATTCTTAAATTCCTCAATTAGTTGGATCCTGGCCTCTAGCAATGTTTTAGTGGCATTAAACTTGAAGTCTTCCCTCGCTGCTTCAAGTTCCTTGACATGGGCCTCATTCTCCTTCATCTTTTCGGCACAAACGTCGCGGTTCTTTTCTCAACTTCACATTGTCCTTCTTCAATTTCTCCACTTCACCAGCGTGTACTTTGGCTTCCTTCTTCAGTCTATCTACTTCCCCAGCACTTGCTTTTGCTTCTTTCCTTGCCTCCTCAGCCTCAACACTACATCTAGTTGCCTTGATTTTTAAGACGGTGACTTGGTCCAAGATAGGACTCACTATATCAGAGACCTGTGTAAAAGAAGTATTAGTACTTTGTACATTTCTTGGTACAAGGATCAAAGTTTCCCCATTTTACCTTGTCAGCAAAATCTTTCATCACAACAACAAATTTCTCTCTTGTCTTATCTGCATCCAAAACATCATTTACGTCTGTGGCTTCAGATTCCACCAGTTTCCTTTTCTTCGACTCGTCTTTCTTCTTTGATACGTTTGCTTCAGAACAAGATGCCATAGATTGTGGAGTTGGGGGCAGCTTACTGTCTTTCTTCAGAGACCTTCTTGCTTTAGCACCAGCGAGCAAATCAGCAGCACTCACAAGGGTTTTAGAACGAGTGGCTGCAATAAAGGCCACAGAATTAGGACAACCTGAAGGATTAGAATAAATTGCAGATAGGCAAAAACTTTAAGATGTTAAATCAAACCTGTGGACATCTTGCTGGGACTTGATAGAGACTCTTTTAGATGAACTCCTTCTTCCTCCTCGACCCTTTCTGAAGAGAACAAAACTGGAAATGCTTTGAAAGACCTGATGAGAGGATCCAATTCAAAAATCCTCTTTACATTCGCCTCCGTACCCTCCTGCTCTGGGAACAAAACGCATAGCTTGGCAACTTCTACAAAGGAAAATTCAAGTTTGTTAAAGGTTAAGATGTACAAAAATTTTGGTAATGAGTAAAATCAGAGGAAAATTTCCTCTACCTTGAGACCTCCACTTTGAAACTACACCACCTCTTGGCTTAGGTGTCTTTCCTAACAAAGAAAAATCTGTTTCTCCATCCCTATCGGCGGGTCGTTGTTGGAAATCAAAATGGGGTCACCACCACTCTTGACTCTAAAGCAATATCTCCCCAGACCAAATCCCCTTATCTCGGTGGTATAAGCAAACTCCTCTAGGCCTACATTTTTCTTTTTCAGGCTCCTTTAACAGATTTTGAGTTGAGAAACCCTCTGGTAGACCATCATCACTTTCGATTATACATAACTTCTTTTTCCCCATTTTTTGCAACTTGAGAAATTATCAACAAGAAATTTAGAAAAAGACGAGGAACTCACCGGAATTTCTACTTGTTTTTCTTCTTCGTGCGATCTTCCTTGATTTCTCTCCAAAAGAAATTTAGAAAAAGAAAACTCTTTTTTACGAACTCTGTGAGAAGGCGAGTTGGAGAAGGTTCTGACTTGTTCGAGAAAAGGAGTTGTAAACGGTTGCAAGTTTGAAAAACATCATGACCTTTGCCTTGGAAAGACTCAAAAACCGTCCCATCAAACACCTTTTGCATTAATAACCGCCGTACACTCTATCAACTTTTGGCAAACTTTTTAATTTTTGACTCTTTGTGTTCTTTATTACAAAATTCAAAAAGTTTGGGGGCAATTGTTGGGCCCTACATTTTTAGTCAACCTGTTTTCAACTTACGCATAACATCTTGGTACTAACAACTTGAGTTCTCCTACTACATCTTGATCATCTTGCAGGTGGAATTATTGTTACATTAAACCCTACTTTTCAGGGAATGTGTCAATGGATAAGAAGACTGATTCAACAACGTTTCTTCATCAAAGAGGCCAGCAACGGATCCTTATCTCCTCCATCAATAATATGGCGAAAATATCTCAACAAGATCAACTTACTTCATATATTTTAGGCTTATTGTTTTCTTTGTATTTGAGGTATAAAAGGGAAGAACACCTGTATTTTACACATACATTCTCACTAGCTTAAGCTCCCTTGCATACGCTCCTAGTTTTGTATTCCAACTTGATCAATATACCTTTTGGTTAAGGCGGGTTCCTAAACCTCCGGGGTTTTGTGCCGGCGAACAAGTTGTTCAAGGGCTTTCCCTAGTTAACAAAATTCCTTGTGTTCATTTCATTACCATCTAATAATCATTGTACCCTGATTCTAATCATTTTTGTCATCTTTTTTGTCATTTATAACACTTGTTGAAATTTGACCAAAACACATCATCAAGTATAAAATGTGAATCGTCAATGTAATTTTTTTGAATTTATGTTAAGAAATGTGTATCATCAAGTATAATTTTATACATCGTCAAGTATAATTTTTATGCATCGTCAAGTATAATTTTTGTGCATTGTGTTGGACAATATGTGTATCGATTGTTCGTTGTGATGAGATACTTTTGTGCATCATGATGGACAATATGTGCATCAGGACGCATAACATTTTTCATCACGACGTACAAAATTTGAATCCAAAACAAAATGGTATATTAACGTTTTCAGTGAACGCGATTTATCAAAATAATGCATTGTGATCCATCAAAAACAACAAAAGTTTGTAATACGATGCATAAAATTTGTGCATCGTGATGAAAAAGTTTTATATGCAAATTTGTAACCCTACAAACATTATTCAGGAACATTTATGCTCTGTTTATGAACCCTAAAATGTATTCAACAATACTAACCTAATACTTCGTTTTTATTGGTTTTAGTGGTTGTTGCCTTCTTCGCGGTGCTCTTTTGTAGTTGAGAAGACATTTTTTCTCTGTTTGATAGTAACTCACGAAAATGTTTTCAAAAGTTTTTGCAAAATTACCGAAAGGTTTTAAGAATTTTTGCTTTGTTTTTGAAGTGAAGAGGGTTTTTTTTGCTGTGTGTTTTGAAGTGAAGGGGTGTTAGTTTGTGTTTTCTAGTCGATGCACAACTTTTGGTACATCGGAAGTGAAAAAAGGTAATTTGTGCATTGTCTTTGTTTTATGATGCACAATGTGGGTTTTCGTGTGTTTTATGTGCATTGTGTTGTGTTGCGATGCATCGTTTTTTGTTTTTGCGATGCATAGCGTGCACTGTTCTGTGTTTTTAAAGGGCATAGATGGTAATTCTCAAAAAAAGTGTTCTTTAGCGATTAAAAACAATTATAGTGGACTTTAGCAAATAAAAAATTTCTAAAGGGGACCAGCCCAAATTTTGCCCTCAAAAAATGTATTCCTGCAAGTTGGGATTCAAAAATTTACTTGCTGCAAATTAAATTACAAAAAATAATAGCTTTGGTCTTATAAATATCCTCCAATAAGATTAAGGAGGCCAACAGGGTGCCTATGACTTGGCGAATTTTTTTTTTTTTTTTTTTGAGTTTTGGGTTATTTTTTTAATATCGAAGAAAAGGTGAAAAAGAGACGAGAGAAAGATGATGAGCCAATGAGCGAAAATTTAAAAAAAAATTAAAAAGAAGAAGCTTAAATTGTAATGCCAAACACGGCTAGAATTACATATACAAAAGGAAAAAATGGAGGGAAAACAAACAATTGGACAGACCTCTAACAAATTATAACTGCCTAACAAAACCCTCTAATTAGTAAAGACTAATCTACCCGTAATGATACATAAATATTTACACATTACCACCAAGTGGTTGGACTAAGCAACGTGGATACCCTCAAGTATTGGCATTTTTATCTCCAATACCCCAACCCCCACAATTGTGGGTGCAGAAATATTGAGCACCCCCAACTTGGACAAGAAATACCAATGTTGCTACTTGGAAAGAAACTTTTTGGAAAGAAACTTGGTAAAGATATCGCAAGTTGAAGTTTAGTGGAGATTTGCTATGGATAAATGAGGCCTTGGTGAATCTTCTCGTGGATAAAAAGGCAATCCAGCTCAATGTGCTTCGTAAGGGTATGGTAGACTAGATTGGATGCTATGGCAATAGCAGATAAGCTATCACAATGTAGTGGAATCGGCAAGGAAATATCAACCTGGAGATCTTTAAAAAGGCTGTGTAACGACAAAATCTCACAACTTGTTATGTCCATGGCTCTATATTATGACTCAACAGAAGACCTAGCAACCACATAATGTTTATTGGACTGCCAGAAATGAGAGTGGCCCAAAAGTAAACAAAAACCAGTGATTGATATCCTGTTTATATATGGGGTTGCCAACCCAATTACTATCACAAAAGGCATGCGTTGTAAATGGTTGGTGGATGAAAAATAAAGGCCTTTCCAGGAGAGGCCTTCACATATCTAAGGACTCTATGCAATGCCTTAAGATGAGATATTTTATAATCTTGAACAAACTGACTAAGACATTGAGCAGCATAAGTCAAGTCTGGTCTAGTAACTATCAGATAGAGTAATTTGCCAACAAGTTGCCTATACTCAGAAGGATTATCAAGTAAATCCCCATCAGTGAGCAAAAGTTTTGTGTTTGGATCAAAAGGAATGGTTAAAGGTTTAGCATCAGTGATATTGGCAGAAGCTAACAAGTCTAGTGCATATATTTCTTTGTGATAAATGAAAACCATCGGAGGATCTAACAATCTCAATCCCCAAATAATACTAAATGGGCCCAAGATGATTCTTAATCTTGAACTTGTCATGTATAAATGCCTTAAGAGAAGTAATGCTAGACAAATCATTCCCAGAACTATCACATCATCAACATAGACCAAAGCTATAAACTTGTCACCTTTGGTAAGGGTAAAGAGGAATAATAAGCATGGGATTGAATGAATCCAAGATGAAGCAAGGCATCATAAACTTGGCAACCCACTGTCTTGAAGCTTGCTTAAGGCCATACAAAGATTTTTAACTTGCTCACCTCAATGGGTATTCTGTGAGACTTATAACTAAGAGGAAGCACCATATACACCTCCTCTTCCAAGCCTCCAAGGAGGAAAGCATTATTAACATCCAGGAGGTGTACTTCCCAGCCTTTCATAACAACAATAGCCAAAATTGCCCTCACAATAACCATCTTAGCCACAGGGGAAAAAGTCTCTGAATAATCTATCCCTTATGTTTGTGGATAATCTGAGTTGTATTTGATCTTATAGACTCATTTGCATCCAACTAGCTTCTTTTCTTATGGTAAGTTCACAGGTTGCCATGTATTATTGACCTAAGTGCCCCAGGTTCTTTAATCATGGCATCAATCCATTTGGGATTTTAAAATTCTTGAGAATTGGATTGTGGTTCAACTGAATAAGACAATGCATTAACAAAAGATGTATGTTTGAAATGAAAAGATGCAAAGGGTATCAAAGATGAAGAAGAATATTTAAGAGAGTAAGAAGGATGATTTTGTGAGCTAACAGAAGAAACTACATAATCTTTCAGTCTCACAGAAGGAGTTTTAGTTTTGTCTGAAGTTCTAACAAGAGAGGGATTTGGTATAATGGAAGATGTGGCATCATTATCACTCTGAACAACTGAAGGAGTATCTGGAGAAGGATTAGTATGTGAGACAGAAGGAGGTTGAGGATGCTCATGAGCAACAGACTGAGGTGGTTGAGATTGAGAGAAAAAGGATAGAGGTGGAGTTGAATCATAGTAGAGATTAATTGTAACGCCCGTCTCATTTGCATCATTTCATCATATATGGTTTCGTGCATATTTCGCATATCTCATATCATCATTTGCATCATTTTATCGTGAACGATTTCATGTGTTTCTTACGATATAATATTGTTTACCTTTTGTAATGTATCGTGTTTGAGACGTGTTGCGAGCGAGGTGTAATCGGATCTAGGGAAAAGGAGGAAAATAAACTGTGTTGGACCCATAAGCATTGGCACGACCATGCAGCCATATTGGCACGGCCGTGCGAGGCCTTCCAGTAGGTTAAATTAGAATTTTGAGGTTGGCACGACCGCGCAGCCATGTTGGCACGGCCGTGCGAGGGACTCCAGAAAGTCCAGACTTGCTATATAGGGTTGGCACGACCGTGCATGCATTATGGCACGGCCGTGCGAGGTTGGCACGACCGTGCAACTTATTTGGCACGGCCGTGCGAGGCACAAATGTGAACCCATTGCGCGAAAACCCTCTTTTCATTTAATATAAGTGGCCCTTGTGAGGCCACGTCACCCAACCGAGAAGACCCTATTTTCAGCCACTTAAAGCTACCCAAAGAGTGTTTAACACTCTCATTTTCTCACAACTTCACCATAGAAACACAAGAGAATAGAGAGAGAAGTGAGGGTTTAGAGTGAGAAAGTGAGGGATTCTTGAGATTGTGAAGGAGTCTCGATGATCCGACCACACCATTGCGAAGGGCTTGCCGAGGGGAAGCTTTCCTACCGATTAGATTCTTGTTCTCTTCGCTTTTCCCGACGAGAGGTAAGCTACTACCCCCTCTTCTTCTCGTTTTATGTCTCATATGACATCTCGGACTTATAATATGCGAAGTTAACATGCTAGAGTAGTGAAAATGTGATTCTTGTCATGAATTCCATTTTTGGACTTGTGAAATATGTTGCTAATTGTTCTATGATGGTGGAAGACTCGATATTGGGCGATAATATGCTAGGATTAAAGTGCAAGATCATTTTCGTAACTCGTCATCATTAGTAACCTAAAATGACTCTAACGAGTCGGTTAGGGTTTGATAATTAACGTGACCACGTGTGTGTTTCGTGAGCTCTTGGATGCTTGAGAGACCCGTTGGGGAATTGGTTACGCGATACACGTAAAATGGTGTTGTGTTGAATTTGATGTTGGTATTATATGGCTATGTGTACTAGAATTTTGGCGTACATTAGCATGTTATTGTTGGTGTCGTTATACTCCTACTTTGGAGTATAATGCTTTTATTTAATGTTAAGTAAACATCTACTTGAACATTTGGTTGATTTGTTAATGTGTCGAGTAAAAACCTACTTGAGCATTGTTTAAGTCCATGGCATAATTGTTGGAGGTGTATTGGCTCGGTTATTGCGTGAGCGGGGCTACGTAATAGCCGAAGGCCAATCTCTGGGCCTCGCCCTACCGTTGGCCACGGTAGGGGTTGTAGCGCTAAGTGTTGTACGGAATAAACGCGACCTTGGTAAGCTATACCGTGATTGTTTCTCGGGTCGTTGGGGACCGAGTCTTCACGTCGACGTGGATACGGAAAACGGTTCACCTTGGTTTTGTTATTTGGTTCGATGATCGGGTACGACATCAACGGTTTTCTTCATTGGTATTATTGGTTGGTTGGTTGGAAGTTGGTAAGTCGGAGGTGTACCTCGACGGTATCCTTTATATGTGTTACATATCGCACCTATGTGAGTTGCATGCTATGTGACTTATGTTATGAATTACTCGATGTGATGATGATTGGAAATGATTATATTATGTCAACCATGTTATATACAATTCTTATTCTTGTTTGCATCTCGCATGCCATATTGTTGTATTAGTAGTTTATTGAGTTTTATAATTCACCCCGTCCATTGTTTATTGTTTTCCTTAGATCCCGAGCTGCGAGAAACCCCTAGTGATCGCTCGTTGTCATCCGGCGTTGTTAGCGGTCCTTCTTTTGGTAGTGCTCCTTGAGCCTTTGTATTTTCTTTTGGTGAGGCCGAGGGTACATGTGTTATCTAAACGGTGTAAAGTTGGGTAGAAGTCCCGTACATGTTGTTCATTCATATTCTTTTGTAGATGCCGACGTGGATGTCGGGCTTTGTAAATGATGTTACTTATTTTATATTCCGCGCACTCGATAATATTACATGTTAGTCCCGAGCCTCTTCGCTCGTGGGTTTGTTGGTTATGTTATGTGATCGTTTCCGGCTTTTGTGTGCCGTGATATATTGTTTTGGTTTTCAAATAAACATACACTTGCATTACATGGTCTTTGCACGAAAAGTGATTTTTGAATTGTGCATTTCGTGTCCCGTCTCGCGAACCGGACGAGTTTCCAAATAGGATCTCGGGTCGGGTCGTGACATTAATATCAATGAGAGGAGAAAAGCGTAGTGGTTTGTTCAAGAAAAGAAATATGGATTCATGAAACACAACATGCCTCTTGACAAACACTTGTTTAGTGGAAAGATTGTATAAGACATAGTCTTTTTGATCCATGCGATAGCCAAGTAAAACACATTTGATGTGTAGCAACCCGGTCCCACCAAATCGCTAGTGAGTGGTCCCACTGACCAGCCCTCTACCGAGAGTAACACGGTCGGACCTCGAGGACTTCCCATGCCTAGTCATGGGCTTTTGCCTTCCCCACACTCGAACCCCGACCTCTAGGTAAGGTAGCTCAATTGGTACTCACACTCATATTTAAAGACCTTTGTACCTTACCTAGAGGTCGGGGGTTCGAGAGTGTGGGAAGCAAAGCCCATGACTAGGCATGGGAAGTCCTGAGTCTATCTCAATGGTACTCACACTCATATTTAAAGACCTTTGTACCTTACCTAGAGGTCGGGGTTGAATGTGGGGAAGGCAAAACCCATGACTAGGCATGGGAAGTCCTTGAGGTCAGGCTGTGCTACTCGGTAGAGGGCTGGTCAGTGTGGCAGCTGGTGGGACCAGCTCACTAGCGATTGGGTGGGACCGGGTCGCTACAAAAAGGTGCCTTTGGACTAATTCGAAATTCATGTGTTTTTCGTTCTAACTTGTAACTAACATCTCACCAAATATTCTACGCATGTCCAAATATTATGAATCTTATATACCCACAAACTAGACATTTCAAATTATAATTTACTATTTTGAATCAGTCCATTTTGACTATATACGACCATTTGCAATCACATCAAGATTGAACTACAACTCAGATTTTCTA